>OY720268.1:0-2500 GCA_963082995.1 Noctua comes | reverse complement strand
AGGTTAGGTTAGGTTAGGTTAGGTTAGGTTAGGTTAGGTTAGGTTAGGTTAGGTTAGGTTAGGTTAGGTTAGGTTAGGTTAGGTTAGGTTAGGTTAGGTTAGGTTAGGTTAGGTTAGGTTAGGTTAGGTTAGGTTAGGTTAGGTTAGGTTAGGTTAGGTTAGGTTAGGTTAGGTTAGGTTAGGTTAGGTTAGGTTAGGTTAGGTTAGGTTAGGTTAGGTTAGGTTAGGTTAGGTTAGGTTAGGTTAGGTTAGGTTAGGTTAGGTTAGGTTAGGTTAGGTTAGGTTAGGTTAGGTTAGGTTAGGTTAGGTTAGGTTAGGTTAGGTTAGGTTAGGTTAGGTTAGGTTAGGTTAGGTTAGGTTAGGTTAGGTTAGGTTAGGTTAGGTTAGGTTAGGTTAGGTTAGGTTAGGTTAGGTTAGGTTAGGTTAGGTTAGGTTAGGTTAGGTTAGGTTAGGTTAGGTTAGGTTAGGTTAGGTTAGGTTAGGTTAGGTTAGGTTAGGTTAGGTTAGGTTAGGTTAGGTTAGGTTAGGTTAGGTTAGGTTAGGTTAGGTTAGGTTAGGTTAGGTTAGGTTAGGTTAGGTTAGGTTAGGTTAGGTTAGGTTAGGTTAGGTTAGGTTAGGTTAGGTTAGGTTAGGTTAGGTTAGGTTAGGTTAGGTTAGGTTAGGTTAGGTTAGGTTAGGTTAGGTTAGGTTAGGTTAGGTTAGGTTAGGTTAGGTTAGGTTAGGTTAGGTTAGGTTAGGTTAGGTTAGGTTAGGTTAGGTTAGGTTAGGTTAGGTTAGGTTAGGTTAGGTTAGGTTAGGTTAGGTTAGGTTAGGTTAGGTTAGGTTAGGTTAGGTTAGGTTAGGTTAGGTTAGGTTAGGTTAGGTTAGGTTAGGTTAGGTTAGGTTAGGTTAGGTTAGGTTAGGTTAGGTTAGGTTAGGTTAGGTTAGGTTAGGTTAGGTTAGGTTAGGTTAGGTTAGGTTAGGTTAGGTTAGGTTAGGTTAGGTTAGGTTAGGTTAGGTTAGGTTAGGTTAGGTTAGGTTAGGTTAGGTTAGGTTAGGTTAGGTTAGGTTAGGTTAGGTTAGGTTAGGTTAGGTTAGGTTAGGTTAGGTTAGGTTAGGTTAGGTTAGGTTAGGTTAGGTTAGGTTAGGTTAGGTTAGGTTAGGTTAGGTTAGGTTAGGTTAGGTTAGGTTAGGTTAGGTTAGGTTAGGTTAGGTTAGGTTAGGTTAGGTTAGGTTAGGTTAGGTTAGGTTAGGTTAGGTTAGGTTAGGTTAGGTTAGGTTAGGTTAGGTTAGGTTAGGTTAGGTTAGGTTAGGTTAGGTTAGGTTAGGTTAGGTTAGGTTAGGTTAGGTTAGGTTAGGTTAGGTTAGGTTAGGTTAGGTTAGGTTAGGTTAGGTTAGGTTAGGTTAGGTTAGGTTAGGTTAGGTTAGGTTAGGTTAGGTTAGGTTAGGTTAGGTTAGGTTAGGTTAGGTTAGGTTAGGTTAGGTTAGGTTAGGTTAGGTTAGGTTAGGTTAGGTTAGGTTAGGTTAGGTTAGGTTAGGTTAGGTTAGGTTAGGTTAGGTTAGGTTAGGTTAGGTTAGGTTAGGTTAGGTTAGGTTAGGTTAGGTTAGGTTAGGTTAGGTTAGGTTAGGTTAGGTTAGGTTAGGTTAGGTTAGGTTAGGTTAGGTTAGGTTAGGTTAGGTTAGGTTAGGTTAGGTTAGGTTAGGTTAGGTTAGGTTAGGTTAGGTTAGGTTAGGTTAGGTTAGGTTAGGTTAGGTTAGGTTAGGTTAGGTTAGGTTAGGTTAGGTTAGGTTAGGTTAGGTTAGGTTAGGTTAGGTTAGGTTAGGTTAGGTTAGGTTAGGTTAGGTTAGGTTAGGTTAGGTTAGGTTAGGTTAGGTTAGGTTAGGTTAGGTTAGGTTAGGTTAGGTTAGGTTAGGTTAGGTTAGGTTAGGTTAGGTTAGGTTAGGTTAGGTTAGGTTAGGTTAGGTTAGGTTAGGTTAGGTTAGGTTAGGTTAGGTTAGGTTAGGTTAGGTTAGGTTAGGTTAGGTTAGGTTAGGTTAGGTTAGGTTAGGTTAGGTTAGGTTAGGTTAGGTTAGGTTAGGTTAGGTTAGGTTAGGTTAGGTTAGGTTAGGTTAGGTTAGGTTAGGTTAGGTTAGGTTAGGTTAGGTTAGGTTAGGTTAGGTTAGGTTAGGTTAGGTTAGGTTAGGTTAGGTTAGGTTAGGTTAGGTTAGGTTAGGTTAGGTTAGGTTAGGTTAGGTTAGGTTAGGTTAGGTTAGGTTAGGTTAGGTTAGGTTAGGTTAGGTTAGGTTAGGTTAGGTTAGGTTAGGTTAGGTTAGGTTAGGTTAGGTTAGGTTAGGTTAGGTTAGGTTAGGTTAGGTTAGGTTAGGTTAGGTTAGGTTAGGTTAGGTTAGGTTAGGTTAGGTTAGGTTAGGTTAGGTTAGGTTAGGTTAGGTTAGGTTAGGTTAGGTTAGGTTAGGTTAGGTTAGGTTAGGTTAGGTTAGGTTAGGTTAGGTTAGGTTAGGTTAGGTTAGGTTAGGTATAGGT